>OZ038401.1:7209118-7245181 GCA_964036045.1 Eutreptiella sp. 'Long Island Sound 2002'
CGCCGGCCATCCCCCAGTCCCTCAGTCCCATCCACCCACGCACTGACTCACGCAGAAGATCGGAAAACTTTTCACTCTTTTGGCGGTTTTTTCATGTTGGAGACTCGTTAGGATCTTGAAGCGAAAGAATGCCGGCCCTCCCCCCCCCACCATCCACCCACCCAGCCTCCCACCCTCCTTCTTTTCCTTGTACCACACCAGGCGTCACGCCGCGCGATGCCTTATCAGTCGGGGGGCTCGCAGGAGGACAGCAGCTCCATCAGCAGTCGGATGTCGAGGCCCTCGTCCTTCCGCGCTTCCGCCACCATCTTCTCAAAGGGCGAGGGGGCCAGGCCCTGGCGGACCATCAGCATGCCCATCTGGTACAGCGTCCAGCCGCGCAGGGCGCACACCTTGAGCAGCAGCGTGGAGCACCGGACGTGCTCGATGGCTTGGTTCTGTGACGCACGGCGATGAGAGAGTGCCCCCATGCCCCCTCTTGTCTGGTCCTGGCTGGGGTCATGTTGAAGGGGCGGGAAACGTGTAGTGGGTAGGGATGCATTGGAAGGGGGGAAGGTAACCCCCCCTACCTCCAGGGCGCCCAGACTATGCCCAGCCGCTGTCCCCCTGACGCCAAGTGCCGGCTTCAATGGCATTTGTAACTGACAGTAACCGCCCCCAAACGCTTTAGCAACCCTCTCCAACCGCCTGTCTAACCGCTCCTGGGGCCGCCTCTGAGTTAGTGTACCGGTGTAGATCTGGTGCACGTCAGCGTAGGAGGGAAGTGATCGGAGGGTCATGGGACGGCAGTTGCACTTGCTCCCGAAGCAGGGGAAAGAGCTCAGGCACTAGGGCAGGAGGCCGGGGGACAGGGGCGGGATGTGGAATCTCAATGGCGTGATGTCTGATATGTGATGCCGCAACGATGACCCTCGGCCATGGCGGGCAAGTAGTACATTGCGTGGGTGGTTTGCAGTGGTGTTGTATTGGCACCGCGTGCGGTGGTGTGGTGTGTCGTGGTGCGGTGTGTATTGGGGGGGTGCAAATCCGCGGTGCGTCGGGAAACCGTGTGCCATGTGGCCGCTAGAGTGGCTGGGGCCAAAGAGGGCGCGATGGAGTCATACACAGCGGCGTGGTGTCATACAGAGGGTCCATACAGTGCCTTCAGGACCACTCTTTTACATTGTGTCTGTCGTCTGTCAGGAGAGCCCCCCCCCCCCTTGGTCAACGGCACGCGCAACAGCCCGTCTCCGGGACAGCCGACCCCCGGAGTAGTCAAACAGGACAAGTCATCCGGGGGCTCCGTTGACACAACCAAAACACGTTCGGGCCCACAGAGGGTCAGAATGAGCAGTGGCGAGAGGCCAATAGGCGCCGCCAAAGGCAAACAACCGAATACCGAGGCCTTGTGCCAACCCCCCCTCCCCCCCTTAGTCGTGGTTGTGGTGCAGAGTGTTTGTACAAATTGCCCACATTGCATCGTGGGGGCCCTTCCTCCACCAGCTCCATCGCAGTATGCAGTCTTGATGATGGAGGCTCACTTGGGGCGGGATGGGACGGGGGGGGTGTCCACTCGCGGTCTTGACAGCACCCGGAGCGCCTTCCCCAACAACAGGCACTACAGCGGGCCTATCGGGTGTGTCAGGCCACCCCCGCGCTGGACTTGGGGATTCCAGGGCACTGCTGACGTTAGGCAACCCAGACCCAGTGAAGCCCAACACATGCACATGCCCCTGACGAGTGCTGACCCACTCCCTCTCTCCAGGGATGCATTAGAAGGGAAGGGACCTCAGAGGCGGCCCCAGGAGCGGTTAGGCAGGCGGTTGGAGAGGGTTGCCAAAGCGTTTGGGGGCGGTTACTGTCGGTTACAAATGCCATTGAAGTCGGCACTTGGCGTCAGGGGGACAGCGGCTGGGCATAGTCTGGGCGCCCTGGAGGTAGGGGGGGTTACCTTCCCCCCTTCCAATGCATCCCTGCCTCTCTCTCTCTCTCTCTCTCTCTCTCTCTCACAACCATGTCAATTCATGGCCCTGTCCGGGGGCACTGAGGCCCTGCACAGGCGTTTAACGCAGCATCTGCGCTCGCCCGCACGCCGTGGCGGCCGCCGCAGGTCCCGCAACGTGCCACGGTGTCGGAGACCCACGGGCAGCGGTGCGCAGTCCGAGACATGAGGCACGAGGTCGGGGCCGAGCCACTGGACCACAGGACCGGGTCTGCAGGTCTTGAGACTGGGGAGGCGTGCCAGGGGACATCGCACTACTCACCGCAGCTCCTGGGCACTAGAGGCAGGGGGGGTGGGGGTCACAAATGGGTCATTGGAGACCGCCAGTGAATGCATTCCGCAGGGGGGGCTGGCGTCACCCAGCAGTCCCCCCTGCCAGGACATGCTTTGGAGACATGCTTTGGACTGTATGTCTGACAATCCATGTCTACACATGCTTTGCTAGCCCCCCCCCCCCCCCCTCGTTCGGGGGAGAGAGAGAGAGAGAGGCAGGGATGCATTGGAAGGGGGGAAGGTAACCCCCCCTACCTCCAGGGCGCCCAGACTATGCCCAGCCGCTGTCCCCCTGACGCCAAGTGCCGGCTTCAATGCCATTTGTAACTGACAGCAACCGCCCCCAAACGCTTTAGCAACCCTCTCCAACCGCCTGCCTAACGGGTTCCAACGACCCCCTCCTCGCAGATGCCTTTTCCATCTCCACTCCACCTGAACCCTCTCTTATCAGTCTCCCTGCCCCTCTCCCCTCCCGTGCCCTCTCCCTCACATCTTCCCTCCCAGTTTGGTCTCCACCCTCCACAGGGAAGTATTAGCAGGGGGGGAGGGGGGCGGGGTCTGGGACCTAAAAGTGTGTGTACCAAACATGGCCGACCAGATTTTCCTAACGGTAAATTTCGTTTTTTCCGACGATGGTCATTTTGGTATCCAGGGCCCGGGGGGGGGTCCAGGGGGCGGTTACCCCCCCCCCCCCTTCCTCCAAGGTGCACGGCCATTCTGGCTTCCCCGGTGGCATTTTCAGGGTCACGGCCACGCTAACTTACTATTGGGTGCCGTGCCTGCGCTGTGCAGAAACGCCCCCTCCGGAGAAGCGGAGGATATGGGACGGGGGGCACATGGCCAAGTCATGCAATTTCCTCTGTTTCTTCTCCCGCCCACAGCGGCGCGGTCGTGGGGGCTGACGTGTCGGGCTGGACCCCAGCCCCCCCCCCCCCACCCAAGGCCTTGTGCCAGCCCCCCCCCCCCCCCCCCCCACGCGCAGGACCCACACCAACGGGGAACAGGGAGGAACAACCGACTTGGGCGCCTCCGGGCGGCGCCCGCAAAATGTTTTGAGCCTCCGAATGTCTTGTGCCCCCAATGTGCCGTGCGTCTGCGGGAATGCCCCACCATTTTGCAGTTGTGGTGAATGCTGCTGAAGTGGGTTGGCTGGGCCGCACGGGGCGAGGCTTGAAAGGCACGTGTCATCCTGAACAACCCGATGCGCATGCGACCGGTGCCACGGCGCGAACAGTGCTACGCAAAATGACCGTTTCTTGGCCCTTTTCTTTGGAACAAAAAGTGGTATTGCACAGGCCCCAGTTGTTAATTCCCAATGGGTCCCCCGCAATTCTGGCCCAAAGACAAGCAATTTGCATTGTGCAATTTTACATTTGCGACGGTTTGACGAACGGCGTCGGACAGTGCAAGGCAACGGGAGGATGCGGCTGCTGGCGCTCACCGCAGTTCGGCCCCATGCGCATTTTCTAAAAAAAAAAACGAAAAAAAACCAAAAAAAACCACCACCCAAATCAACACCTGCCGGCCACTGGCCAAAACCCTTCTCACCAGCGGTTATTTACCGGTTGCGGTCCAAAGAGCCCCTCCCCCCTCCCCAAAGGCACCCACGCATGCCACTGTCCAAGCACCCACAGCCACACGTGCAGAGCCGTAGCATGACCCCACGCCTGCGCCCATGCCCCCCACAGTTCAGGCGCGACACCTCAATGCAGAGCCCACGCAGGATCAAGGCGTCCTCGTCCATATCGATCTCTTTGATGTACAGCTGCTCGTGGTCGTCCAGCCGCGCCTTGGCCTGAGGCCACTCCAGCCACACGAACTTGATGTCCCCCAGCGTCAGAGGCAGGCACAACCCGTGGTCAATGGGCCGCAGGCGGAATGCGCTGGGGCCGTGCCCATTGAACGATCCATTGAATGACCCCTGAACGATGCGCATGGGTTCTCCAACAAAAAAAGATGTCCAATAAAAAGGCTTTTCCAAATAAAAAAACTTTTCCAACAAAACTTTTTCCAATAAAAATATTTCCCGATTTTTTCCCCCTTTTTCATAACAAGTATGCCCCCCCGCCCTGTTCACACGACAGTCACCTGTCAACCCTGGGCTTGAGCCGGTTAGAGAGGTTGTAGCAGGGGCGGGGGCTGCGGCTGCTGGTGCTGGTGCTGGGGTTGGTGCTGTAACTAGTGCAATGCTGAGGCAGTGTAGGTACATATGTTGTAGTACAAAATTCGTAGTGATTTTCTCTTGGGGGGGGGGGGGCGGAAAAAACAGATTCTTTCTCCCAACCTCATCGGCCCCAATTGACAAGGGGAACAACAAGGTCTCAACTCTAGGTCTCAACTCTAGGTCCCATCCTTAGCTCCCAACTTTAAGTCTCAACTTCAAGTTCCAACTGTACCTCCCAACTCTTGGTCCCATCCGACGGTTGCAAGAGCGGCTACCGACGGTTGGAAAAGCGCTAGGAAAGCAGGTTCTGGCAGTTGCAAGACAGCAGGTTCTGGCAGTTGCAAGACAGCAGGTTCTGGCAGTTGCAAGAGAGCAGGTTCTGGCAGTTGCAAGACAGTAGGTTCTGGCAGTTGCAAGACAGCAGGTTCTGGCAGTTGCAACCCGGTAGGGGGGGCGTCTGGGGCGGACCTCAGCACGGGGCGTCACCTCCACAAAACAACGCGACGACAGGGACATGGGGCAGACCTCCTGCGTCATGTGCTGCACCAGGATGTTGCCTGCGTGCCGGTCGCAGTTGCACAGGCGGATGTCCAGAATCGCGATGCGGTGCACGTCCTTCAGCCGAAGCGTTTTCACGTCCAAATTCAACTGGTCGACCGACTTGCACGGGTTCCTGACCAGCACAGCGATCAGGGGAACCCGCGCTCACCCCCTATCCCCACGGCCCTGAGCCCCCCTGTGTGACATTCCGTCGGGTTGTTGCTCCTTTACGGGGCCCTGGACGGTCACCCGGTCTTCCCTTCGCATGTTGCGTCGGGTCGCTGCGTTCTGTCGGCCGCTGCGGCCGGTGCTCCCGCTGGTGTTGTTTCCGCGTTCACGGAGCCCAGTCGTTGGTGTGCCGGGGCTGTGCGGGATGTGGCAGGATGTGCCGTTTGCGCGTCAGCGGCGCCCGGTAGTTGGCGTATTGGGGCTGTGCTGGTTGTTGCGGGGGCCGTTTGACTGTTTTTGCTGTCCGCCGTCCACAACCTACCTCGCTGCGTGTGCGTGAGGCCCAGGTGCCCTGCTCCGCCTGGTCCCCCTCCCCCACACCACCACCACTTGAAGCGGCCAGAGGGAGGGAGGGGGTCCATGGAGGCTGGCAGCGTACCGTGTACACCCCGTGTCCAGTGCCAGAAAGGCTGGTGGAGACCGCCGCTGCAGCAGCCTTCGATCGAGTGTCCGTGGCTCAAAATGTCTAGGAAGACGGTGGTGGTGGTGGTTGGTGGGGGTGGGGTGGGGGGGGCTTGATTGTGGGGACGCGGCCTGTCCCTCGGCACAAAAAACAACACGGGGACTGAGACAAAACAACAAGAATGCTGCATTGCCGGTGAAGTCGTCGCCCCCTGAGGGTCCGCGCTGCTGACACCACCGTGTTGTGCTTCCTGCTCACACCTCCTTGCAACCTGTGCCAGAGAAAACTTCAACAACCCTCCAAACCCCACCCTCCGTGACCCGACGTAGCCCACCACAATCCTTTGCAAACCTCCATCACCCGCCACAACCCTCCACTACCCTCTGCAATCCTCCACAACCCGCCACTACCTGCACAACCCTCCACGACCATCCGCTACCCTCCACAACCCTGCACAATCCTCCACAACCCTGCACAATCCTCCACAACCCTCCACAATCCACCACAACCCTCCGCTACACTCCACAACCCTCCACAACCCTCCACAATCCACCACAACCCTCCACTACACTCCACAACCCTCCACAACGCTCCATAACCCTCCACACCCTCTGCAATCCTCCACAACCATCCGCTACCCTCCACATCCCCTCCACAACCCTCCAATACCCTCCACAGCCCTCCACAATCCTCCACAACCCACCACAACCTCCACAACAATCCACAATCCTCCACAACCCACCATGACCCTCCACAACCGTCCGCTACACTCCACAACCCTCCACAACCCTCCACAATCAACCACAACCCTCCACAACCACCTGCTACCCTCCACGACCATCCGCTACCCTCCACAACCCTGCACAATCCTCCACAACCCTCCACAATCCTCCACAACCCTCCACAATCCACCACAACCCTCCGCTACACTCCACAATCCTCCACAACCCACCATGACCCTCCACAACCGTCCGCTACACTCCACAACCCTCCACAATCAACCACAACCCTCCACAACCCCCTGCTACCCTCCACAACCCTACACAACCCTCCACAACCCTCCACAACCCTCCACAACCCCCCACTACCCTCCACAACCCTCCACAATCCTCCACAACCCTCCACAACCCTTCACAACCCTCCACAACCCTCCACAACCCTTCACAACCCTCCACAACCCTCCACAATCCTCCACAACCCTCCACAACCCTTCACAACCCTCCACAACCCTCCACAATCCTCCACAACCCTCCACATCCCCTCCACAACCCTCCACAACCCTCCACATCCCCTCCACAACCCTCCACAACCCTACACTACCCTCCACAACCCTCCACAACCCTCCACAACCCCCCACTACCCTCCACAACCCTCCACAATCCTCCACAACCATCCGCTACCCTCCACAACCCTCCACAACCCTCCACAACCCTCCACAACCCTCCACAACCCTCCACAACCCTCCACAACCCTCCACAACCCTCCACAATCCTCCACAACCCTCCACAACCCTCCACAATCCTCCATGACCCTCCACAACCCTCCACAATCCTCCACAACCCTCCACAACCCTTCACAACCCTCCACAACCCTCCACAATCCTCCACATCCCCTCCACAACCCTCCACAACCCTCCACATCCCCTCCACAACCCTCCACAACCCTCCACAACCCTCCACAATCCTCCACAACCATCCGCTACCCTCCACAACCCTCCACAACCCTCCACAACCCTCCACAACCCTCCACAACCCTCCACAACCCTCCACAACCCTCCACAATCCTCCACAACCCTCCACAACCCTCCACAATCCTCCATGACCCTCCACAACCCTCCACAATCCTCCACAACCCTCCACAACCCTTCACAACCCTCCACAACCCTCCACAATCCTCCACATCCCCTCCACAACCCTCCACAACCCTCCACAACCCTCCACAATCCTCCACAACCATCCGCTACCCTCCACAACCCTCCACAACCCTCCACAACCCTCCACAACCCTCCACAACCCTCCACAACCCTCCACAACCCTCCACAATCCTCCACAACCCTCCACAACCCTCCACAATCCTCCATGACCCTCCACAACCCTCCACAATCCTCCACAACCCTCCACAACCCTTCACAACCCTCCACAACCCTCCACAATCCTCCACATCCCCTCCACAACCCTCCACAACCCTCCACATCCCCTCCACAACCCTCCACAACCCTCCACAACCCTCCACAATCCTCCACAACCATCCGCTACCCTACACAACCCTCCACAACCCTCCACAACCCTTCACAACCCTCCACAACCCTCCACAATCCTCCACAACCCTCCACAACCCTTCACAACCCTCCACAACCCTCCACAATCCTCCACAACCCTCCACATCCCCTCCACAACCCTCCACAACCCTCCACATCCCCTCCACAACCCTCCACAACCCTACACTACCCTCCACAACCCTCCACAACCCTCCACAACCCCCCACTACCCTCCACAACCCTCCACAATCCTCCACAACCATCCGCTACCCTCCACAACCCTCCACAACCCTCCACAACCCTCCACAACCCTCCACAACCCTCCACAACCCTCCACAACCCTCCACAACCCTCCACAATCCTCCACAACCCTCCACAACCCTCCACAATCCTCCATGACCCTCCACAACCCTCCACAATCCTCCACAACCCTCCACAACCCTTCACAACCCTCCACAACCCTCCACAATCCTCCACATCCCCTCCACAACCCTCCACAACCCTCCACATCCCCTCCACAACCCTCCACAACCCTCCACAACCCTCCACAATCCTCCACAACCATCCGCTACCCTCCACAACCCTCCACAACCCTCCACAACCCTCCACAACCCTCCACAACCCTCCACAACCCTCCACAACCCTCCACAATCCTCCACAACCCTCCACAACCCTCCACAATCCTCCATGACCCTCCACAACCCTCCACAATCCTCCACAACCCTCCACAACCCTTCACAACCCTCCACAACCCTCCACAATCCTCCACATCCCCTCCACAACCCTCCACAACCCTCCACAACCCTCCACAATCCTCCACAACCATCCGCTACCCTCCACAACCCTCCACAACCCTCCACAACCCTCCACAACCCTCCACAACCCTCCACAACCCTCCACAACCCTCCACAATCCTCCACAACCCTCCACAACCCTCCACAATCCTCCATGACCCTCCACAACCCTCCACAATCCTCCACAACCCTCCACAACCCTTCACAACCCTCCACAACCCTCCACAATCCTCCACATCCCCTCCACAACCCTCCACAACCCTCCACATCCCCTCCACAACCCTCCAGAACCCTCCACAACCCTCCACAATCCTCCACAACCATCCGCTACCCTCCACAACCCTCCGCAACCCTCCACAACCCTACACTACCCTCCATAATCCTCCACAACCATCCGCTACCCTCCACAACCCTCCACAACCCTCCACAACCCTCCACAACCCTCCACAACCCTCCACAACCCTCCACAACCCTCCACAACCCTCCACAACCATCCACTACCCTCCACAACCCTCCACAACCCTCCACAACCCTCCACAACCCTCCACAATCCTCCACAACCATCCGCTACCCTCCACAACCCTCCACATCCCCTCCACAACCCTCCACAACCCTCCACAACCCTCCACAACCCTCCACAACCCTTCACAACCCTCCACAACCCTCCGCAACCCTCCACAACCCTCCACAACCCTCCACATCCCCTCCACAACCATCCACAACCCTCCACAACCCTCCACAACCCTCCACAACCCTCCACAACCCTCCACAATCCTCCACAACCATCCGCTACCCTCCACAACCCTCCACAATCAACCACAACCCTCCACAACCCTCCACAACCCTCCACAACCCTCCACAACCATCCACAACCCTCCACAACCATCCGCTACCCTTCACAACCCTCCACAACCCTCCACAACCATCCACAACCCTCCACAACCATCCGCTACCCTTCACAACCCTCCACAACCCTCCACAACCCTCCACAATCCTCCACAACCATCCGCTACCCTCCACAACCCTCCACAACCCTCCACAACCCTCCACAACCCTCCACAACCCTCCACAACCCTCCACAACCCTCCACAACCCTCCACAATCCTCTACAACCCTCCACAGCCCTCCACAATCCTCCATGACCCTCCACAACCCTCCACAATCCTCCACAACCCTCCACAACCCTTCACAACCCTCCACAACCCTCCACAATCCTCCACATCCCCTCCACAACCCTCCACAACCCTCCACATCCCCTCCACAACCCTCCACAACCCTCCACAACCCTCCACAATCCTCCACAACCATCCGCTACCCTCCACAACCCTCCGCAACCCTCCACAACCCTACACTACCCTCCATAATCCTCCACAACCATCCGCTACCCTCCACAACCCTCCACAACCCTCCACAACCCTCCACAACCCTCCACAACCCTCCACAACCCTCCACAACCCTCCACAACCCTCCACAACCATCCACTACCCTCCACAACCCTCCACAATCCTCCACAACCCTCCACAACCCTCCACAATCCTCCACAACCATCCGCTACCCTCCACAACCCTCCACATCCCCTCCACAACCCTCCACAACCCTCCACAACCCTCCACAACCCTTCACAACCCTCCACAACCCTCCACAACCCTCCGCAACCCTCCACAACCCTCCACAACCCTCCACATCCCCTCCACAACCATCCACAACCCTCCACAACCCTCCACAACCCCCCACAACCCTCCACAACCCTCCACAACCCTCCACAACCCTCCACAACCCTCCACGACCCCCCAAAACCCTCCACAACCCTCCACAACCCTCCACAACCCTCCACAATCAACCACAACCCTCCACAACCCTCCACAACCCTCCACAACCCTCCACAACCATCCACAACCCTCCACAACCATCCGCAACCCTTCACAACCCTCCACAACCCTCCACAACCATCCACAACCCTCCACAACCGTCCGCTACCCTTCACAACCCTCCACAACCCTCCACAACCCCCCACAACCCACCACATCCCCTCCACAACCCTCCACAATCCTCCACAACCCTCCACGACCCCCCAAAACCCTCCACAACCCTCCACAACCCTCCACAACCCTCCACAATCAACCACAACCCTCCACAACCCTCCACAACCCTCCACAACCCTCCACAACCCTCCACAATCCTCCACAACCCTCCACAACCCTCCACATCCCCTCCACAACCCTCCACAACCCTCCACAACCCTCCACAATCCTCCACAACCATCCGCTACCCTCCACAACCCTCCACAACCCCCCACAACCCTCCACAACCCCCCAAAACCCTCCACAACCCTCCACAACCCCCCAAAACCCTCCACAACCCTCCATAACCCTCTGTGATTACCAACACAACAACGTGCTTCAAAGCATCAGACACACCGGTCGGGGTCCCTGACAAAGGCCTGCAGCGACCCTGCCTTATTAGAGCCCTTGGGAAGGGAGAGGCGCCACTGCCTGCGGACATGCACCGGCAGCTCGAGGTCTGTGGTCTCCGGCACCGAGGCCCAGTGCCCGTAGTCCAGCAGATATGCACAGATCTGCACAGTCAGAGTGGCTGGAGGGAGGGCGGTGCATGGGGTGTATGGGGGCCTGGCCTCGGTTCACAGACAACAGCACAGACAACAGCACTGGGATGTCCTGGCTACCGACGACCGCAGCACCGGGGGCGGGACGGGTCGAAAAAGGTCAATAATGGGCTCCAAACCACGTATTTGAGCATCCCAACGTCTCTGAAGAGCACTTGATCTGGCGTATGTGCACAGAGCGCAACTAACAGGGCAACTGAGGGCAGCCCGGCGGAAGTGGAGAGGGCATTGGAAAGCGCAAAATGGTGAGGAATGCTCCACGCCGTGGGAAGGGGCCTTTTGGGGCAGAGGCGCA
Source organism: Eutreptiella sp. 'Long Island Sound 2002' (assembly GCA_964036045.1). Classification (NCBI taxonomy): domain Eukaryota; phylum Euglenozoa; class Euglenophyceae; order Eutreptiales; family Eutreptiaceae; genus Eutreptiella; species Eutreptiella sp. 'Long Island Sound 2002'. Next base: position 7,220,677 of record OZ038401.1, read on the forward strand.
TTGGGTGCCACATGGGACGACCCTTTCCAAAAGTGGCCAGGCCTTTGCTTGTTGACCCCCCCTGTGTGACATTCCGTCGGGTTGTTGCTCCTTTACGGGGCCCTGGACGGTCACCCGTTCTTCCCTTCGCATGTTGCGTCGGGTCGCTACTTTCTGTCGGCCGCTGCGGCCGGTGCTCTGGCTGTGTCGTTTCCGCGTTCGCGGAGCCCAGTAGTTGGTGTGTTGGGGCTGCGCTGAATGTGGCATGGTGTGCCGTTTGCGTGTCAGCGGCGCCCAATAATTGGCGTATTGAGGATGTGCTGGTTGTTGCCGGGGTCGTTTGACTGTTTTTGCTGTCCACACACCTCTGCCCACAGGTCGTCCATAGGGGGAGCCTTTGCACTGCGCGCGCACTGCGCGCTACTTTTAGACTATGTTCCCCCTGAAGAGCCCCCAAGCACACCCCTTGGAAACGCACTTAGAATTAGGTGACCCAAACTGCCCCAGCTCAAGAAAGTTGCAAACTACCTTCCCTTCACATAACACACATCATGCACAACTGGAAAAGCCATGAACAGGCGTGGGTTGCACCATTTTTAGCGATGGAGGTTGGGTTGGGGCAAACTTGCATGTAACTTGATCCATGAATGCCCTTTCCCTTACGTACATGGTACTCACACGAGCCTTAATCGCGTCCTTGTATCGGATAATCGGACTTGCTTCAATACTTCCACTTCCCAATGGAATCTTTGGCCGTCCCATGTGTGCTTGTCCCCCTGAGTGGAAATGGCTCTTCGCCACTCTGCAGAGATATAATGTAAAGCATAAACACAATCAAGGCAAGAGAGTCGCAAACGGCATTGCGTGTAGTAAAGAGGGCGGAAATGCTACGTCACCCCTGCATTCTCGGGGGTCCCCAAACAAAGGGGGACAAAATCAGAAGTCAAAACCTCCGCTAGGGGTCACCATGATGCCCCTAGGGGCCCCTAGTATCTCAAAGTATGGGTCTCTAGTACGGCAAGACGCCCAAATAGTTGCACTGCGTGCGCGCTGCGCGCGCACTGCGCTTGAGGCGCCCCCATAGCCTGCCTCGCTGTGTGCCCCCCCATGGAGGGGACAGTGCGGAGAAGAGGACCCCAGCCAACCATGGTGAGCCCCACCCCCCGGAGCTGTGCCCCCGACCACCCCCCAACCCCCCAGCCCCCGGTGCTGTGGCCCCCAACCCCCCACCCCCCACCCACCCAAGCAGCTGCAGCTCATCTGTGACCAAGCCCATACGGTTAGTGCCCAGGCAGGACTTTTCTTTCGCTGCCTCGCTCACCATGCACGGCCCTCCTTACTGCTGCGGTCCCTGGCCCTACCTGAACAAGAATTGCTGGTGCCACCCTGCCTCAGGCACACCCCTCTTGGCAGCACGAGAGAACCCATGTGGGGTTCTCTCGTGCTGCACACACACACACACACACACACACACACACACACACACACACACACACACACACGCGCACGCACACACACACACACACACACACACACACACACACACGATTGACGCGAGACGAACAGGCGTGACAAACAAAGCACTGCACTGGTCGCTAACGAATCTCGTCAGGCCGAATAGATCAGTAGAAGAAGGTGTTGAAAAACATGTCGGCTAGGCACCTTTCTGCAGTACAACAGATTCATCACCAGGAGGCACACACACAAACACACACACACACACACACGCCCTGGGGGCATTTTTGAATCCCCTGTTTCGTTCTGGGCATGTTGAATGCACACACATCGGGGGGAGGGGATACAATCTCCTGTTACCATTCACCAAGAATGAGGGGGAAATGGGGGGAAATTCTGTGCAGCGGTCCATAGGTCGTAGAAAAGTGGTAAACGCCACCAGTTTTGAGATGTTTGGGTGGCAAAATGGGTGCCGGAAAACTTGGAAAAATGTAGCGGTTGAGAATTAACAATTCTCAGCTGGTACATTTTTCCAAGTTTTTTGGGTGCCAAAAATGCAGTTTTGCTTGGGGATTGGCAAAGGGCCGCACCCCTTGGAAGGGGTGCCGCTGGTGCCCAAGTTGATTGTTCTGTTCTTCACCGTCGGCCTGAGAGGTTGGGGGGGGGTTCAGCACGACATGTAAGCCCCACCCCACCCCATGGAAGCAACCCGCCAATCTTTGCGACCCAGGACCACTACCACAGGAGGTGCGGAGGATCCCCTGCCACACCCCATCACAGAGTGCAGTATTTGTGTGATTCCTTGTGTGTGCATGTGTCTTTGGGTATGTGTGTGTGTGTGTGCGCGCGCGCGTGTGTGTGTGATCTGTTCTATTTCCGAGGGCAGAGGCCGATTAAAGTCCTGGACGCTGTGCAACGGGTTAAGCGAGGGGGTTATGGGTCAGGGACTGGCTGCGCCGGCCCTCTATTTCCGAGGGCATGTGGTTTTTATTGCTCTGGACGCTCTTGGGTCAGGGAAGGTGGGTTAGGGTTAGGGTTACTTACGTTGTAAGGAGGCCCATGCCCCCTCCGCGCCCCTGCCCTCGCTGGGGCTGCAGGGGCGGGCGCAGCTACAGCAGCAGAAGTAGCAGAAGGCGTATGAGCCCCCTGCGCCGTGTGCGCCTGGGCCAGCACGGATATCTTGGGCCCGCCGGTGGAGCGCTCCTGCCGGGGGCACTGGCGGACCTCCGTCAGCAGCGCCCAGGTGCCCCTGCCGCGCTGGAGCCTTGCTGGGGCCACCGGCAGTGGCCATTGCTGGTCTATTTACGAGGGAGACCCAAGTGCAGCCTGGGCAGGGCAGTCCCATTTGGCTCAGATCACTGGTGCCTCTTTGGTGCTGGAGCCTGCTTCTGCGGAGTCAGAACCTCTGGCGGTGGCAGCTTATGTGAGTTCCGTACTGGCTCTGCCATGCCATCGAAAAAAGCTGACGTGTGTGTGCGTCTGAGGGGGCCGCACGCAGGTAAAGAGCGCTCCACACATGCACATCCTGGTATGCATATGCAGCAATGTTCGGCAGTTCTCACAGCTATGCCCAGCACAGCTCTCCTTCGGGGTCATTGTGCTTTGATTGGCCGTGTTTTGGCAGCCACAACCTCTGGCTTCAATACTACATACATGGGGACCTCTTCCTTATCATACAGATCCTTGCTCAGGGCTGGCACTCAGTCGGCCAGATCTGTTAGGTTTGGTTGAGGTAGAGGAGCAATGCATTGTCTCTTCTTTTCCCGTCTGAGGGGGAGGGGGGTAGGCTTCTGTGTGTGTGGGGGGGGGGGGGCATTGGTGCTTCTGTGTGTGTGTGTGTGTGTGTGTGTGTGTGTGTGTGTGTGTGTGTGTGTGTGTGTGTGTGTGTGTGTGTGTGTGTGTGTGTGTGTGGAAATGGCGTTACCAGGACCTGCTCTGGATGGGAGTCCCTGAAGCTGAAGGGGTTAGTGGCGGTCGCAGGTGGTTTCTCATTCCTCACACCCCCTTGCACGCTGTTCTGTAGCATCTCCCTCACCCCTACCAACCAATTCCCCCCGGCGTGCGGTGTTCAATCCACAAGGGAAAAAAAAGCCTGACCCCTGCAAGACACAGACGTGTCGGGCCACTGCCGCTGGCCAATCACCCACTTCCGTTGGCTAATCAGACAACCGCCGTCACTCAACCGCCAGCCGCCGGCGGCTGACTGCCCATCCGATGGCGGTCTGGCACAGACGAACAAAAGAGACTGGAGCCCTGAACACCGCCCTAAGACCGCACGCCGGTCCCCCCCAGAGCAGAACGACTACCTCTCGGCGCCAGCCGTTTCCGGGCTTCAGATTGCCCGGCAGCTTGCACCCGGGCTCCAGTTCACGGAAGCCCCGGGGATTGCTCGGGGCATACGCCTGCGTGAGAGCGCGGAGTAGAGAGCAGAGGGTGCACAACGTGGGGTCCAGCGCAGTGCAAGGCTTGCCGTTACCGGGGGCTGGCAGCCTAGGCTCCTCCGCGTGACCTCCCCACCAGGGATGCATCGGAAGGGGGGGAGGTACCTCCCCCCTCCCCTCCAGGGCGCCCAGCCTACGCCCAGCCAATGTCCCCCTGAAGGCAAGTGCCAGGCTTGATGGCATTTGTAACCGACAGTAACCGCCCCCAACCGCTTTGGCAACCCCCTCCAACCGCCTGTCCAACTGCCTCTGGGACCGCCTCTGAGCCCCCCCCCCCCCTTCTAACGCACCCCTGCCCCCCACCCACCCACACCAGAAAAGTTTCCTCAGGGAAAAAATGAAATCCATCAAAGGGGCCCGAAATTGGAGCTGTTGGGCTGGATGCAGGAGTACATGGGGGGAGCTGCGGCCTGACGTCCTTTGGAGCTGTGCTGTGTGTTGTGTGGGTGCTACCGCGTGCGGATAGTCCAGGACGTGGGGTGGTATTGTGTGGGGTGGCGGATGGGCTGGCGCACGGGGTTTGCCGCCCGCAGTTTCCCGTCCCTTGTCCCCACGCCTTGAGTCGTGCACCACCGCCAGAGGGCCGCCCTTGTCGGGGGCGTTCTTGTGGACGTGGGGGGCACCTTGTGCGGGTGGTTCTATCAGCGATTTCGTGCCGCGTGTGGGTGGCCTTGGGCGAGTGCAAGAGGACCAGCAAGACTACCCACGAAAATCGTGATCTCCCGAGAGCACAAAAACCAAAGCATCAAAACATAACTTATCACTGTCATCATCTTCTCTGGGGGCATCCTCCTCTGCCCATACCCCATGATGCTGGTCAGGCCATTGCTTAGCGACCACGCGGGGAGATGCTGGGAATTTGATTTTGTCTTGATCGCTGTCACTCAAATTTTTGTCCACCACCGATGCTTCAAGGTTTTTTGGTCTAAAATGGCTGAGAAAGGCACTCTATGGGCGATCCCACAGAGCCCTCCCTTGGAAAGGGGGTGTTCGAGAGAGAACGGGCCTTTTTTGGCAGCCTGTCCGAAGAGCCCCTGCCAAAGGGGGGGGGGGGGGGGGCTGTTGGAAAGGGGGCTCCTTGCCCCCCCCCCTGACACTTATTTTCCCCTCCACCCTAAACCAGCATAGACCAGGATCAGGCCATTGCTTAGTTGCTAGAATCCCCAAGCCCCGGGGCAGGAGGAGAGAGGGGGGGGGGGGTGTCAGACGCCAAAAAAAGTTTGTGTACCTGAAATTGGTTTCCAATTTGGGGCCTCTTCAGCAAATGGCATTTTCCCCTGAGGAAAATTTTTCTGACGTGGGTGGGTTCGGTCGGCCGGGGTCGTCCAAAGCCCCAAACGACCCCTTCAAGCGCTTGTGTGACAAGCTGCAGGCACACTATAAACAAAGGGCTTTTACAAAGGCCCCGGCCGAAGGAGCCCCTTTCTGCAACCCCGCCCCCAAGAAATTGGGGGGCTCCTAGCCCCCTGTGTAACATATAGTCCATCTGTGGTTTTTTTACGGGGCCCTGGACAGTCACCCGTTCATTCTTCACCGCACGATGCAGTGTCGATCTTCTCCTGAAGGTCTGCCACGCCGCTGTCTTGACCCCACCATTTCTGTTTCTCCATCGGCGGCGGGTTGGGGTGGTCAAGACATTGAGGATCCATACGGCATGAACCTTCGCTCAGCCCCCCAACCGGTGGTGTTCCACCCCGCGCTGCAGGTCCCCGGTGGCGGTCGCGGCGATCACCCCCGCCGGTCCGCTCGAGCGAAATCTGGTGCTCACCAATCGGGGGTCTGCTCAGCCCTATCAGGAGGACCCCCGCAGGTCGACTCAACTGATCACAGCGGTGCCCGGCTCCCGGCCGGCCACGGGCGGGAACCATCCCTAACACCGCTGCGGGCTTTTGCGCAGGTGCCTGTGCTCGACCGTGCCTGTGCTCCCAGCCCCCCCACAAAAATCTTATCCCCAGAGTACTGTGAGGCGTGGAATAGTACCAAAACTCTGCACAGCGTGCGCACTGCGCGCCAACGCGCCTCCGATGACACACCTCCTCGTCCCCGGGCTTGAAGATGCCAATGGACTTCGCCCCCAAACTGATCGCGTACGAACCCCCGAGGCCCTCTTCACAGAGCTTCAGCTGCAGATCGTACAGATGCCTGGCAATGCCATCCAAATCCGGCAGGCGCTCGGGCAGGACCTGTGCGCGGCTGCTCTTCTCGGCCTCTCGCGAGAGGGTCGGGGTGAGGATGATGGACGAGAAGGAGCCAAGCGTGCCCGTCTCCAAGGCCGCAAGAATGGGAGGGGCCTCGATGTGGTACTCGTTCAGCTCGCGTTTCTGCTGCTGAAGGAGCTTCTCCAACTGAGGACTTGGCATTGTGGGAGCATCTGGGGAGCAGATCAGTGAGGGACGGAGGACGATTGCAAAACGCCGCGTTGGGGAGTGTGGCCATCTGGTCTACAACGCATGGCTGATGGTCTTCAACGTGTTGTTGATAGTCTACAACGGAGAGGGTGGGGAGCAACACTGGCTCCGAAAGGCAGCAGGCAGACCGCAGCAACGAGCAACAACAAGCAGCACACAACCGGCATCAGGCCACAGGTCACACACACCAAGCAGCTGGCAAGAACCAAGCAAAAACAGCACCAGGCAAGAAGCAGTCAGAAGCAGCATGTTCTTGATGGGCCACAATGCGTTGGTGATGGTCTACAACACGTTGTGGAGGGTCTACAACGCGTTGGCGATGGTCCACAACGTATTGTTGGTGCAATGAGCCCGAATGCGCTGGCTGTCTCTGCCTCAGGAGACGAAGAGGGCCCTGGGGGTCCCTCCCAAGCCCCCGTCCATTGACCAGCAGCAAAACTCTGCTGGGGTGGGATGCCTATGATCCACCCCCCACTCCGTTACAGATGCTGCGGGGCTCCCCTAGAGCTAACGCTGGCGTCTGCCAGATCAGCCACGATGAGAGAGAGCTGAGCCCGACTCAGTTGTGCATTGGACACAGCTGGTTCCTGATGAGTTCTGTGGCTGACGGGAGCGGGTATTGCTGAGGAATGGCACACGGCTGATTCTGCACGGAAGTCAGTCTCCTGTTCCCCACGCAGCATGTCTGATCCTCTTGGTCCTCTTGCTGAGTCACCTTGACCAAACTACTGCGTGCACCGGATCGGGCCGCCAGTGGGATACATCGCTGGGGATTCACGCCTGTGCGCGCGCTGTGTATACACTTTGCACACTTTCCGTGTAGCGCCATATTCGAAACCATGTAGCTCTTGAAGTCGGCCACTTGTCCACTTGTCCCTCAGTAATGCCTGCTCCTGTCACACGCTCCATGGCAGCGGGGGCATTGTTGTTGCCAGATACTAGCTTCTATCCTTTGGGATCAATCGGATATTATAACTTCCCCCCATTTCCACGCACTTCCCCCTATTTTCGCCCTTTCTTGTGCTTCGTAGTTGGGAATCGTACCACGATGATGGTGAGTCACATGCTGACCAGTGCATTTTGGTGGAAATTTCAACGTGTGGCCATGAACAAATGGAGGGTGGGTCAAAAGGCTTTCAAGAATGGAGCGTCTGCTCCATTGAGGTTGAAGGAGAAGGCGCCAGTGGAAGCAAATGGTGGTTGTTCACCCGACACACCACTGGCTCTTCAAAACTGGTACCTTCTCCGCGGCCGACTTCAAGAGCTACATATCAGGCAAAGGGGTTTCTTAGATCAAATGACCGAACATGTTCCTCAAACGGACCCCACCAAATTAAACCTTCCCAAGTGTGGTGCATGGATGCACAAGAATGTCCACAAAAGTAGCAAATTTTCTTGAATGCTACAAACTCCCCCTTTGCCAGTGCAACAGCACTGAATTTCGAGATCTTGGAATGTCGGAATCAGCTGCGTTTCACTTGTCCCTCAGTAATGCCTGCTCCTGCCATACCCAGAACCCAATAGGAACCAGCTGTCTCCAATGCACGACTCAGTAGAGCCCAGCTGTCTCATCATGTCTGAATTGGCAGACGCTGGTGGCGGCATGAGAAAACAACTTCCATAGGCACAATGGTGCGGTGATAGAATAACGAAAGGAGCAAAAACAGAGACAGGGAACTGGCCAGTAATTGGGGGGTTGGTCACACATAAAAGCGCGACCTCTTTGAGACTGCACGGACCACTGGCACAAGGGGCGGTCTCTAAACTGCAGGCACAACATTTCTTGTCACATCATTCCTTAGCTGCCCAGCGCTTCTTCCACCTTGGACCCGCCCGTTGAGACCAGAGCCTCAAGAACATCGTGGCCCACCAACAATCATCGTCGGTGACATGTCAACCGGACGACTGGCAGTGCCCTTTGCTTGAGAGGGAAGGAAGAACGCGACTCCCGAAAGATCGCCTGCTTTGGCACACATTACCCGCTTTGCCTTGCGCAAGCCGTGGCAAAAAGACTGAGACTGCGGAACCGGTGCCTCATCCGTGGTTTGTGCGCATCACCAGAGCACATGAGCATCGGGCACTGCTGAACTGACCGCACGCTGCACCGTGGTCGACAACTTTGCCACCACGGCAGTACTGGATGGATACCAACTTGAGCCTCCTTGTCAACTGCCGGCCGTTGCGATGTACTGGCCTGTTTTGTCGGTTTTTTGTCGGTTACCCACCAATTGCTGGCAGTGACCCAACAACTGCCGTCAGTTGCCCAGCAACTGCTATCATATAACCTGCAACTGCTCTCAGCGACTTCACCCATTGAGCGAGTATACACCGAAAGACAAGCCAGGCTTTGGCCCCGACATCGTTGATTGTAGGGAACGTGGCGCACTGTCGCATTTGCGTGCAACTGAATATTCGATGCCACAAAATGCCCAGTGATGCCCGAACAAAAAATCAACCTACAAGTGCAATGCAAAAGCCACCGTCTGCGCAACAACACCTCAACTGGAAAACGGAGTCCGTCAATCCCCTGGTTCTCAAAGGTGTACACCGCATGGGTTGGAAAAGTCAGAGCTTGAGCAAGCGGGGGGTGCACGCACCACAAAAAAAAAACAAGCGACCTAAGGCACCCTGAAGGCGTCCCTGGGATCTAAAACACGGCATGCACGCAGCGTTTGCGCATCCAAACCCGGGGATACAGGAGGAAAAAGGTTAGCAACTGCACGCGCCTATCTCTTGAGGAAGTGCATGGACACCCCACTTGCTGTCCCGTCGTCTTTGTTGCGATTTCTTGGGGGCTGCTCCCCTTCCAACCATCTGCATCTGCATCTCAAGAAGAATTGGTTATCGTTGGGGGGAAGGGGGGGGCAGGTGAAGCAAGCAAAAGAAATATCTACATGAAACTGCTGATGGCAAAGTGGATGCCAGGCGTCATAGCACAGCCGCACGAAGCAAAGAACCGTCTGCGAGGACCACAGTCCCCACAACGCGAAGATTCACTGGGCCACGAGAACGTCCCAGCAGACGTGCGAGGACGAGAGGGCGACGGGGGAGTACTTGCGCCGCCCGCACCGTTGGAGGTGATCCCCCCAGGCATGGCCGGACTCCCCGACCCCCACCCCCCGCCCCCCAAAACAATGCGCTACGCAACGGGGGCATCGATCACACTCTCCCGACAAGTAGATGCACTGCAATTTGGGGCGACTGTCTCGGCCTTCCTGCCTTCCATTTTGGCGAAAGACCAGCTGGGCTAGCTGGAAAAAGGGGCCATGAGAGTCACCCCCAACCCAAGAAACGCAACACCCCGTGTCCAACGACCAGGACAACCGACGGAAACGTGGTCCACCGCCCCCCGCACCAGTCGAACCAGCAGCGGCCGCCGCGCCCACAATTCAAGGGGCAAATGCATGCGCATGCAATCCCGCCCCTGCCCCAGGGTTCACAGCCCCAAAATCCTTTGCTGCCACGCCCAGTGAGATCTTTCAATCCACCAGGGCGCCGTGGTACCGAGGCACGCCGACATGGCCTCGACCTGCCCGTCTCCTGGCAGATTAGCGAGACAGTTGCCAAAAATTGATTGATGTGGGGACGGTTGGTCTCTCTCGTCCCGCTATTGACAAGGTCTCGCTGAAGATGCAAAAGCCACGTTCCTATGGAACTGATAACGTGCACGCTGCTTGTTGCATTGCGCGTTCACTGGGAGACGAGTGCCAGTGTCGAAAGCATCAAGGTTAGCAATCAGCCACTTCTGTTTGAGTGCTGTTGAGGGCTGAAAGGGGTTGCTTCGTTACGGATTGTTGTTTCTTGATGCCGCGGGTTGTGGCTGCCCCAAAAATGAGGCTTGCCATGGTAGCACGCTTCAGGTCGCGTTCTCTCCAATGAAAATTCTCTACGCATCCCTCCTTGCCTTGTGTGTCTGCACAACACAGACATGGCACTGAGTGTGTGCACAGGGCATATATTATTATGTCCCACACCACCTGTGAAATCGGCAAAATGTATTCAGAAGCACACCTTCATGCACCTATTGATATCCTCGAACATACTATCCCGAACAACCCCGCAACCCTCAGCTAGTGTCTTCCCCCATCCACAAGTCCAACCCCATTACCCCTTCAGTTGTCGGGATTTGAATTCTGTGTTGTGGTGTTTAGTGGATTGCTTCCGGAGGGCATTAGCGCATCGGGTTTCAATGGCGCGACCAAGCGTTCCCTAACAAGTCCCGTAGTATGACTCCTAAGAATTCTACGCTTTGGTTGGGCGGAGAGTTGTCTTGGGCGAGGGAAGCATATTGGGGTATGCTAGGTGTTGTTGAGGGGCTGTGGAGGCGTCCACTCCCGAGGCGGTGACGTGTGTTGGGTGCATTATCCCAGGGTAGGCATGCTTGATGGACTACACGGTGCCCTTGAGGTGTAGTCGTGAATCAAGCCAATTGCGAATCTTCGAGGCTGCGGCAAGCATCGTTGTACAAAAGTAGTGAATCTTCCGACCTTGCCTTGCCTTGGCTCCTCTTTCTCGATGTTTGTCAACATTGGGCTCCACTCAACTGAACACTTGCCCTTCGAATAGCCCTTCCAATAGCCCGAGCTCCCCTTGCATCCCCTTGCATCGGTGCATCGGTCCATTGATTATCCGGGGTTTTGTTGAAAACCTCGGTCCGATGATCCTTTGCTAGTTGTGTGTGAGGCCTCTAAATCAGGTTTGAAGAATAGATCCTCATGCCCCCGGGCGTTCGTTGAAGATGAAGGAGGAAACCGTATGCCTCGACTTACGTTGACGGGCAGGGTCATAGAGTGTTGGGACTAGGCATCGACCGCATGCCTGCGGGGTAAGGGGGTTAGCATGAGGAAAGGCGTAACTAATTATGGAACCGGGCAGAGACAATCGGGCTAGGTTTAGACAAAAATTAGTGGGAAATTGTTGGGGGCGTACGCGGCCCAACAATGGTCTCCGTAGCTTGTGCTACGTCGCCTTCCATGAATTTAGTCGTCCAAGTGCGACGTACTTCAAGGGGAGGACATTTGGTGGGCATCCAACATATCCGCCGGAAGGTCAAATTCTTCTTTCTTGCAAAACACGATGTCGGCACTCTGCATGGAGTGGCACGCGAGTTGCAATCGCCGGGAAAGTGAGGGCGGCCAAAGTGGAGGGAGTGGCTCAGTCTTCATTCTCCACGGGCGACTACACGCAAGGGCACGGTCAAGCCGTATCTTATTTCTGAACCACGTGGTGGCTCCAAAAGAAGTGCCGTGAGGGAGCAAAAGTACTTGACCCCGTTCATAACATGGGGCACAAGTGCAGCACAGGCGACCGGAGGCGTGCAGGGCATATGCGTACTAGAGCGAGGTGCAACGCTAGTGGGCCCATGAGAGGCGATGTGTTCAAACCGTAGGAGACATGTATCGCTTCCCGACTTCCCTAGTTGGGAGCGCAATGGTACGTGGACAAAGCGGAGACCGGCCGCGCGTGGCAGCAAGGGCAAGAGGTGGTCACAAGCACACGGAGGGATGACCTTGGAGCCCTCGTGTGTAGTTCCGTTTGTCGGAAAATTACCTCCGGCTACGCGGGGGGAGTAGCATGCACGGAGCACACCACCCCTCTTGTAGCGAACCTAACCCTGCGGAGGCGGCACGTGTGTGAAGCCGTGCAAATAAATATTCCTCGTAGCGGGCAAGAATAATGAGAAGGCTCCGACCGACGTCGGGCCACCGGAAAAAAAACTAGCACGTGTTGCCATCTTGTCAAGACCCTGAGAAAACCTCTCGCTCCATCAAAAGCCATACCAGTCCATCCAAATCCCACATCTGCTTGACATGCCGTTCCACCTCTTGGGGCTCTATCTCAATCCCGCGTTCCGAGCGGACAGCCGTGGCTGCGTTAATGCAACTCCATGCGATGAATTCCCCAAACGGGGGAAACTTCGATAATGAATCCAGCAAAACGACCTATAGGACAACAAGTTGCTTGCGGGACTCACCTCTTAGGCTCAGATCCGCCTCACACAATGAGACCACCCCCTCGGCTACAAGTACCCTTCCGAACAGACGGAGCAAATATGCGGGCAACATGTAATGCATTTTCACGGGAGTACTCGGGCAATACGTAACAAGCCATCGAATCGTCAAATCAAAAAATCAACTTGTACGAGTCTTAACCTCGAGTTCGACCTTCCTTTCAATCTTCAAGCGCACTATAAGCGGGTACGCATAAGAAAATGTCGCGGAAGACGCCCGCCCACTAAACAATTGGTAAGTAGCGTCACGGGCAAGGGAGGCGAGAGGGCATCGGCAAGGTGTTGCTCGCCCTCGGGCCCCCTTGCTTATTCTACTGCGGGAATGTAATCACGTCGTTGTCGACCGCAAAAAGAGGAACATCATGCCAAATTGAGTGCAACAATGTTTGCGAGCAATCGCCACCATCTCATGCCCAACTGCTATGCATCGTTCCCTCCTTCCCTCCAAGCCACGTGACTCTCGAACATATGCATCTGCTTTCCATCCACCGCTCAACGCGTCCTCTATTGATGTTGCTTGTTATGCTTGGTCTGCGGTGGGGTGGATATTGGCTCACAAGGAATCTTTCGGTGAGCCTCGGTTGATAAACCGAGAAAAAAACGGACCGAACCCTGTGTGCTTATGCATGTGTCTTGGTGAAGGGGCACCGCAAAGAATGTGTGTGCGTTCGCGCGCGCTCGTGTTTGTGCCAAGGTAGCCTTCAACCCCCATAGTGCATGCGAGAACAACCACAGAGAGGTGTTAACACACCGCTCAACATGGGTTTGTGTGCGTGTCCGTGCGCGTCCGTGCGTGCGTTGGAAACGGGAACACGCCCGGAGGACAATATGAAATGTGACTTGGTGCACACCTCGTCCGCCGGGTATCCATCCCAATCAACAGGTTGTTGAGTAGGTAGGAGTGTGGAAATTGTCGAAGTCTCCGGAACAAAGCTCATCGAACGCTGACCACTAACAAGAAAGAAGAATGGGTAAACGTAACGACGAGCTTGGCCGTGCAAGCTAGCTTTTTAAGCTCTACCGAACCCCAGGTTTCATGAAGGCGGCTTGCCGTGGAATCCGAATATTCCCACTTGAAAATTTGGGACCCATTGGTGAGAACCTCCGAGCTTACCTCTAATCCTAAAGGACGTACCGGGCTAATCAATTGGAAACTGCAGCCTTCATGAGCAAGGCGACGGGAAGGGAGCAAATTTTTTTTCGTTGCTTTGGTTTAGTTTGGTTGTCAGATCACGTCGACCAGAGCCCTTTGTGGAAAATTTGGTAATTTGGAAATGTGCCTCACACAAACTGTGCCGCGTGGAGCGCAAAGGGCAGCTGCTCCGGATGGAGTGTGGCACATTGGCACACACCCACCAAACTGCATTGCACAAGTCGGGGAACATTCGAGGATTCTTTGTCGCAGCTTTTCCCTTTTTTTAACAAACTTCACCAAGACTTCAACAAGACTGCTGCACCAGATGCCAAGTTGGGTTGCAGGTGTGGGTTGCAGAGTTGCAGGCGCGGTTTGACTGTACTGGCCAGAAGCAGGTGGAAAATGAATTTTCCCCAGTGACGTTGAAAAGTTTTCGCTTTTTCGTTTCAATCAACCTGCGAAGCATTTCCACTGGTATCCAACAGCACATCGATTGTTGTTCCTCGTGCTGGCAGTGGCAGACGACGTAAGAGTCACAACTTTGCAACCTATGGTTTTATCCAACTGCAGAAGCGAGACGCGAGATACGAGCCTTGAGAATACCTCACGTGCGAACCTTATTCGCAAACCCTGATTCGCAAACTGCATATGTGACGTCGTTTGCGTAATAAGTTGGACCATTTGCAGCAATGGCAAATATTTTTGCTGTCATGCCGTTCGAAACAGAGACCAGAAGGAGCACCTTTGACATGACCTTGGGTGGGGAGGATGGTTGATACACAGCAACCACATACACCACATGGGTGAATACATTCAGTTGTCTATTGCTGCTTAAGAGTGCCAGCGAAAACCCACATGGTGAAACACCGGTGATACACGAACATTTTGCATCGTTGGTGATAATGGAAACACTGTGTTTGTATCTCTCTGATAGGCTGTGTGCTTTTGACAGTGTTGAACCTTGGTGCTCGTTGCTTTTGGAATTGCGCCGGACACACCCTATTTCTGTAATTCTTCGCGTACGTTCCGAGCCGTACTTCCAAAACAATGTCGTTTAAGAGAGAGTCTATGGAGAGAACAGTCCGCCGCTAGATCGCAGGTTTTGCGACTCATGCGCAGGCCCAGCACAGTACACCAAGCAGCACGCTCATTGACCTGACGAACCTTCGGCCAATGTCTCAGTCGAAACAAATAAGTATCTGCACCCTCGGGGTCGCTTGAGCAGTTGCACGAATGTGCATTCTGGGGACCAGTTCTATGGCGTCGATTTGTGCAGATTTGAGCCTCTCGCTTCGGCCTTTGTTCTGGGGACACCGCTACACTTCAACTTTTGTGGGCATTCCTTCAGCTAGGGCTCTGCCATATTGCACCGTGGTGCTTTGTGCTTTGTTTGCTCGTCGAGTTTTTTTTTCAGCTCGGGCTCTGCCATATTGCACTGTAGTGCCTTGTGCTTTGTTTGCTCGTCGAGGTTGTTTTCAAGTCGTATCGTTGATTCGGCTTTTCGTCGTTACTTTGCTACATAGGCGCTCCTTCACAACACAAAATGAAAGCCAAATCCGAAACAGCTAGTGCGACTGCCAGTGCAACCCAAGCCCAAAATCCCAAGTCGCTTGTTATGGTGGACTCTGCGGGAAAGATGGCAACATTGAAGTTGACCACTTCCACCGGCCTGCACTTTTATGACGGTACTATGTTGTGGGTTAATCCTGCACAAACGGTCACCGCCAATGCCCCAAGACCAGTGGATTCTGGCCTAGGCCAGGCCAACGCATTTGCCCCTAATGTTGTTCAATCAAAGTCCACAAAGGCACTGGCTATTGTCGATCCCAAGACAGGAGACGAGTTGGTCGTGAAGAAACCGGATCCCCCTCCGCCGCCCCCAGCAGCACCATCGGCAGCGGGGGTGTCCCAGGCTCAAGTGCAGCAAGCCCCAGTGCGAACGCAACCTACCGGATTCCCCTTAATGCAGATGGGACAGATGGGCCCACTTCTCAACCTTCCAAGTACTTCCATGGTGCCCAGTACGCTGTTAGGCGGTGGCATGGCCGTGCAGACATTGCAGCCTCAGACCCAAACCGCGTCTGCTCCACCAATCCTGATCCATCCGTCTTCGACACAGCAGCTGTTCCCTCAACAAACCGCACCGTCATCCGCGCCCTCGCAACCCAGTGCCCCTGAGAGGGAGAACAATGTCATTGATTTGTTGGCGAAGGCCACGAAAACGTCCGCCGCCGCTCTGCTCAATTCGTCCCAACCGTTGTTTAACGCTTCCATGCCTCCGAGCTACAAGGACGAGCGTGGGAACCGTGACCGGGATCGGGATCGTGACTGGGATGATCGCTACGACGACCGCGGCAAGGGCAAGGGAAAGGGTGGCAAGGGTGCGGCAAAGGGGGCTCCAGCCGAAGGCAAGGGGAAGGGGAAGGGCGGGAAGAGCTACAACAACACCTACGATCAGAAGCCCCGCAAAAACTTTGTGGTCAAGAACCCCGAGAAGTATGCCGCCAAGGATGCGAAGTACACCGCTTCCTTGGATGGCCGGTTCTGGAGCTTGTCCTGTTGGCCTGAGGGCAACCGAGATGATACTCATGGGCTGACCTTCGGTAAGCACAAGCTGGAGGTGCTGAAGTATGGCGTCGTCAGGGTGAAGTTGTATGGCGGGGTCAACAAGTACGACATTCGGTTGCATCTTGCCAAAGAAGGCGACGAGCTCGGAGCCTCGGACAAGGACGGGTGGACGCTGGCGTCTTGCGAGCCGAACGCTGCAAACCTCAAACTGTCAGAGGACGCGGACCGGATCGGGTGGAAAATAATTCCGGGCGACCATCCCCTGATTTATCCCCCGGGGCTGGAGGACGAAAAGGTGCAGGAAGTCGTGGAGATCGCGGCCCAAGTGGACAAAAAGGGCAAACCTGATGAGAAGAGCGCCGAGGAGGCCAAGAAGGGCAAAGCCGACGACAAACCTGCTGCTGAGCAGGAGAAGACTGAGGAGAAGACCGAGGAGAAAGCTGCGGAGAAGACCGAGGAGAAGACCGAGGAGAAAGCTGCGGAGAAGACCGAGGAGAAAGCCGCAGAGAAGACCGACGAAAAGGTGGAGGAGAAGACTGAGGAGAAGGCGGAGAAGGCCGAGGAGAAAGCCGCCGAGACCGAGAAGCCAGCCGAGGAAGACAAGGCGGCACCTGAGAGCTCGGCCGAGAAGAGCGAAGACGCCAAGGAAAGCTAAAATGGCCATGTGGCCCGCCGCTGAATCCCCTTGTACGATAGTTGTTGACGATTGGGTGGGGCGTATTTTCCTGTTCCCACGAAGCCATTCTATTTCGAAATGTCCTATTTATTTTTTTGCCACTAGCTTGCTGTTTTTGCTCCCCTGTTCTGACAGCGGGGTTCTTTAGCCCCTGTTTGGTTATCAGGGGCACCCCTACCCCCCACCCCGCCCCCACCTCCGACGAGTCCCCTGGAGTGGGACCCCCCTTGTCCCCCCCCCAAAAGTGGTCATCAATTTTTTTTTCTGCTGTTGGGGATGCCTCCCGCACACAGACCGCCTCTTAACAGATGTGCTTTGGTGCGAGTGGGGTGATGGCCACTTTTTGTACAAATGATCTACTGCGGCATGCTTCTTGCCTTCGGCAAACCCCCCCCCGCCCAAATTGCAAAGGGGTGGGCGCAGGCAGTGAAAATCGAGGGGGGACAATGCGGCAGCCAAACGCAGACCTCCGGCCGCATGTTGATGTGCTATACCTGGAAGCCTCGGAGGTGTCCCAAGTCTTTCCCAGTCACGATGCGGCTGAGGAAAGGACAGAGGGGAAGCGACACGAAGAGTCATCGAAGTTATCTATCATCCATGTGGCCTTCGCCCTGGGCAGTCTTGGCGGGATCACGTCGGGCGGGATTGCCCCGGGTTGCCACGGCCTCCCCCTTCCAATGTCACTCTTGTTGACATCACAACACCACCGCTGACAGACCGGGCGGGGGGGGGGGGGCACAGGAACGCAACATCGATCTGCGTTCTTCCCCCGTAGACAAGTTGGGGGCTGGACGATTTTGCCCACTGCTGGGGTCCAGCCCTCCCCATGCTGCACAAACAGGGCCAGGGTGCCAGGGCTTGATATAAAAAAAAAAAAAAGAACCCTGGTCTCCACTGCCAAGCCCTCTTAACCTCCAATCCCCACCCACCCCCCCCAAAACCGCCAAAATGGTCTCCCACCCTCACCCACCCACCAGGTGCTGGTGGTTTGGGTGCTTGATGGGCCCGTGTCTGTAGTTTGCAAGCTATGTGCCTCTACGGGGAAGGATGCACAGTGGACTGTATACATGTGTGCCTGCATTCTGGCTCCCGTATGTACCCACAGATTCCTTCAACGGGATGTGGGTTTCTCTGAGTTGAGCTTTGAACGCCTCTGTGTCTCCGCCACGAAACATTTTTGTACTATTATCTGCCCTGCCTCCATACCCCCTACCCCCTACCCCCTACCCACATTCTGGTTGACTTTTCATTTCCGAAAGAATGATTCATGGCCCACCCGCAGCCATTGCCCCCAGCATGACGGCCATTTTTTGAGTTTCTGGGAATACACCATTAGCGCTTGACGAAATGGAGGGAGAAGTAATCGCAGTAGCTCCCCCCCACCCCACCAAACCCCCCACTGCACTCCAACTGAAGTGCAAATGGCTGCATGCTGGCCCTTGTTCACTGTTGCCATTACTCTGATCGGCGAACAATGTACATCCAATTGATCGCATTTTGTTTCATTGCGTGTTTGTTGTAGAGGCCTCTGTTGTGAATCACGTGCAGGAGTGTAAACCAGCTGGGAAATCAATTGTTTGCAAAACTGTGAAGAAAGGATCCAATATTAATGGGAGGACATGCAATGTTCACCTACTGCTCCCACCAAGATATTTGCCGCAGATTTAACCACTTTGCTCAGCAAATGGTGTCCATGCCTGAACGATGGTTGGTGCATATGATGCAGCCAGCAATCCAGGAACCAGCATGAAGGGAATGAGGTTTCCAAAGGCTTCCAAGGGGTTTCCAAGGGGTTTCCGCAAAGGTGCTTGCCAATATAGCCTCAAAGTGAGACTCCTGTTGAAGTAGTAAGTAACATAATTTGATCATTAATTAGTATTCAATCTGGTTCAAGAAGCACACAGGGGCCTCAGTTATGAATGTATGATTTTCGTGATACATGTTCTTGTATGTGCGGAGTGGCAATGATTTGGTTGGATGCTGTCATTCTGTTTCATTTCCTGGATGCATTTAGTGGTGATGGTTCATACCACTACTGGAAATCCAGTGGGTTTGAGATGGACAGACCAACATGTACTACACGTACGACCATTACGTTGCCATGATTCCACCCCACCACATGGTATGTGGTATTTTCAACATCACAATTCAACACCATTGCTTCAAAGATTCACTGTGGTGAACAAGAATGTAGATCAAATGGGATAGTTTAGCATGAATTGGTTACAACTGTTGTAGGCACAGTACCCAGCATTTTCCAAAGCGTCGAGCACATACGATTTCTCAATGTTGGTGGCAAACCCACCTTTAAGCATTTGTAATTTCTCATCTTTGTTCATGATTGGAAATCCATCCAAGTCCCATCCAACTTTTGTGAGGCTGAGGTAGATGCAGTGTAGTTATGACACTACATATGAGGCTAGCACACGTGATTTGTGGGTGGCCGCGGATGCCAGAATTTAGGGGGAGCGTTAGCACGCCGGGCATCTTTTTTTTACCATTCCCCATTTGTGCCTGTTTTTGCCCCCACCTCACCAAACAATTTGGAGTACCTTCTCGCCGTGTCTAAGAATTTGGCCCATCCTTTGCACCCAGCTTAGGACGATGGCAACGGAGATGGTTGAAAGTGGTGGGAGTGACATTTTGTGTTGTTGAATTCTCATATTTTGGCTTACATGAGGTGCTTTGCAGAGCAGGTTTGTGGTCTAGTGCGGTCTACTTGGGGGATTTCCCAAGGTGAGGATAAACTTGGGGCTAGAGCCAGGATACTTAATACAAAGGTATCGCGCCGGGCAAACATTCCCTTTTAGTAGGATTAGTGGCTCATGGCATGGCACCCGGAGCTGTGGCCTACTTGGCTTTTGTTTCAAGCGCCGCATTATTTTGAAACCATGTGACACACAGGTCTTGGAGTAAAATGTTTTTGTTGCGCTGGGGGGCTCGTGCAATTGTATGGAAACTTTGCTAGGTGTGGTTTTTCATTCCAAAATACAAAGCAAAGTGAATTTGATCAACCGCAAAATGTAAGGTAAAATCACCAGTTAGCAGACCGATAGTCCGCAACCGCCCTTTGCAATTGTCGATTGCCTTTTTAGTTTGTACACTTGCAATTTGAAAACATCAAAACATTGATTTTTGGAAAAGAAATCTTATATGTAAACTTTGTCTGTGTTAATGTGGCGCAAGTGGGCTGGATTTTGGGCCTGCGCCAAATTGTATACCATTTTGACGCGTAGATTTCTGAGAATCGACCACCATTTTTTTCATTTTATAGCCTACACCCATCAATTGGACCGTAAATCAACTCCGTAATTAGTCAAGCCTGTTCCACCATAAAAAAAAAGGGGTGACCTCCGCCGATTTCCGTTGCCGGAGCCTTGCGCGCCAAAAATCAACAATGTTTTTACCTAGCGGAACCATGTTGAGTGAGTTGATTTGGGTCCCGATTGAGGGGTCTAAAAAATCACACACCGAAAAATTCTATTGCCTTCGGCAAGTCCACCTCGCAGAGAATCTACACCGAGCAACACGTACCCAAAATAGGGTGGAAACTACATAAATACGGCCTAAAACATGCTTTACATACCTTGGATGGTCATTTTAGGTGATCACAGTATCAAAAAAACAAGTTTCGAAAACTTCGATTTTTGAGCTCTCCACGGTGAAAAACTGCATAAGCAGGTTGTGTACCAATCCCCTAGGAGACCCCTCCCCGACCCAATACCCAAATAAGGTTACAAACACGTAAATACAGCCTAAAACATGCTTTACATTGCTTGAATGGTCATTTTGGGTGATGACAATATCAAAAAAACAAGTTTCGAAAACTTCGATTTTTGAGCTGCCCGGGTTGAAAAACTGCATAAGCAGGTTGTGTACCAAACCCTTGGGAGCCCCCCCCCCCCCCCCGGACCTGATTCCCAAATCGGGTGAAAAACACGTAAATACGGCCTAAAACATGCTTTACATACCTTGGATGGTCATATTGTGTGGTCACAATAT
Source organism: Eutreptiella sp. 'Long Island Sound 2002' (assembly GCA_964036045.1). Classification (NCBI taxonomy): domain Eukaryota; phylum Euglenozoa; class Euglenophyceae; order Eutreptiales; family Eutreptiaceae; genus Eutreptiella; species Eutreptiella sp. 'Long Island Sound 2002'. The sequence goes on from OZ038401.1 coordinate 7,241,351, forward strand.
CAAAAAAAGAAGTTTCAAAAACTTCCATTTTTGAGCTGTCCGGGGTGAAAAACTGCATAAGCAGGTTGTGTACCAATCCCTTGGGAGAACCCCCCCCCCCCCCGGACCTAATACCCATATCGGGTGAAAAACACGTAAATACGGCCTAAAACATGCTTTACATACCTTGGATGGTCATATTGTGTGGTCACAATATCAAAAAAACAAGTTTCGGAAACTTCGATTTTTGAGCTGTCCGGGGTGAAAAACTGCATAAGCAGGTTGTGTACCAATCCCTTGGGAGACCCCCCCCCCCCCCCGGACCTAACACCCAAATAGGGTGAAAAACACGTAAATACGGCCTAAAACATGCTTTGCATAGCTTGAAATGTCATTTTGGGTGGTCACAATATCAAAAAAACAAGTTTCGAAAACTTCGATTTTTGAGCTGCCGAGGGTGAAAAACTGCATAAGCAGGTTGTGTACTAGCCCAATCACTAAGCCATTATTGGTGGAAACAGTCATTTCGCGTCTTTGGCACGGGTTGTGGACGGCCCCAGGCAAGGCTAGAGACTGCAAAAAACGTCCTTTCGTATCCTAGTAGGCATATACTGTCACAACATCCCACTTGCACCCCTCAGAGTAGGTACCACAGGGTCACCGAGGTCGACGAACATAGCAAAAATGGCTGAAAAGTGCATAAACTGCATAAGCGCTCGTCCCACTCCGCCCCATACAAACCCCATAGAGTCGGGAGCCGGAAAAACTTTTTCGGCTCAAAATCGAAAAAACCAAAAGATTCATGATTTTCGACCCAAAAAAAGGGGGGGTCATTTTTTGAACCCCCCCCCCACCCCCCCCCCCACCCCCCCACCCCCCCCCCCTCCCTCAAAACCTGAAAAAAGTGGGTTTCAAGTGGGGGGGGTCTGGGGGGGTCCGGACCAAAACTCATTGGGGGATGCGTTTATTGGACAAAATAATGATTTTACAAGGGGTTAAACTAACAATTCAACCCCTCGGGGTAGGGTACGCGAATAGCCCCAAAATGGCCAAAATGGGGGGGTATGTGGCGTTTTCCCCTATATACGCCTGCCTGGCTTTGATCTAACAACCTCTGCGAGGTGATTACCGCTGTATGGTGGAAAATGGGCGTTATAAAGATCTAGAAAGAGTCTACAAAAGCAGTGCGCTATTTCTAATCAATGATGAGAAAAACACTATTGCAGATTTAGAGACAATGCACTAACCCTTAGGGTACTAAACTAGCATTATTTTGAGCCCGTTGCCTTGGACAATGGAATCTATACAATGGGCTCATTCTGCTTTTTCTCTGATGGTTGCAACAGTAAAACTGAGAAATATGAGTTCACAAGTCATGCTAGACAACATAACATCACTTTCATCATTACACGCCAATTAAGGGTCTAACGACCCAATATCACTCATTTGTCACAAACTTCTGAATTCTATTATGTGGTATACAAACTATTGAATGCTATACAAGCTGGAGATTTCACTTTATGATGCTCAAGAGCGGGGCACCCGGCTTCGTTGATATAGTTCTAATGTTGCTAATCTTTTGTTTCAAAACTAATTCACTGCGTAGAGTTTGTGCACTTCAAAGAAGAACAACAGGTATACTATTTGTTGTATCTACTTCTTTTTGCTCTGGACTTCGGTTCGCCATGAACACTCTTGTCCGTGATTAGGCTGCTTTGAGTAATGCTCGCCGGGGGGCAACCCCCATGCATAAAAAAACAACAACAGGACATTCACGTTTGAAAAACTACAGAACCGATTAAGAGTTCTATTCAGTGCGGTGGGTACTTGGATATTTGCAAGTGCTTAAATCGTCAACAATGCGGTTTCCAACTAGCGGGTGTGAGCTGTAATTTGTCTCAATAGTTTTATCGTTGCAAACTATTCCCATTTTGGGAATCTCCAAGCAGCTAGAGAGCCGCATTGGTGATACTTAGCATTATTCCAATTTATCAAAATTTCTAGGATTTTTTTGCAACAGAGATGCATGGGCAGTGCATGACATGGATAGTTGATGCGAGTTGTTTCCATTGAAATTCAATTTTTTACCCCATGATCGTAGTCAAAAACACCACGTTGCGTCAAAAATGAGTTGCATAGGTTTCGAGATTCAGCGCCAAATAAATGAGGTAAACAGTTCAGCCTTCTATCTAGCACCTGTTTTGAGGAAAAAGCTCTGCTAGTTCCGTCGGTTATCCTCGGTGTGGCAAAAAGCCAAGGGTGGCATTGCATCAGCCGAACGATGCATGCCCAATTCTCCCCCCCAAAACACCATTCCCTTCTGCAATCCCAATCCATGTTACACTTATTGTGGGGAAATTTGTTTCCAAATCTATTTCATCCAAACGGCTTGGGCACCCCGATTTCAACCTGAGTCAAAAAATACCTGAGGTCACAAAAGCATTTTTTCTGACCCCCCCCGCCCCGTTTGTTTTAATTGACTGGGAACCACCCCCCACCCAGCCCCCGCCCCTCCCACTAGCCCATTTTTTGGGGCTCAACCCTACCCTACCCCAAAATTCTGTGTGCCTTGAGCTGAAACACAAAACATAATTTTATGGTGGTCTTACCACTGGCATGGGTGTCTCAATTTATGCGCAGCTTGTGAAAAACTCACAGAAAACAGGCATACAAGGGTAATTGCACCCATTTCACCACCCTGGCTCATGAAAATACAATAAATGAAGCCACAGAGGCAAGCTTGGCATAAAGATATGACAAACAGCCATGAAATCCGGCCAAATCAATTGCATTCCGATTCCAAAAGAGTCAAATTCTATTGCCTTCGGCAAGTCCACCTCGCAGAGAATCTACCGCGAGCAACACACACCCAAAATAGGGTGGAAACTACATAAATACCGGCTAAAACATGCTTTATATACCGTGGATGATCATTTTAGGTGATCACGGTATCAAAAAAACAAGTTTCGAAAACTTCGATTTTTGAGCTGCTGAGGGTGACAAACTGCATAAGCAGGTTGTGTACCAATCCCTTGGGAGACCCCCCCCCCCTTGGGACCTAATACCCAAATCGGGTGAAAAACACGTAAATACGGCCTAAAACATGCTTTACATACCTTGGATGGTCATTTTAGGTGATCACAATATCACAAAAACAAGTTTCAAAAACTTCCATTTTTGAGCTGTCCGGGGTGAAAAACTGCATAAGCAGGTTGTGCACCCGTCCCTTGGGAGACCCCCCCCCCCGACCTGATACCCAATAGGGTGAAAAACACGTAAATACGGCCTAAAACATGCTTTCCATAGCTTGGATGGTCATTTTGGGTGGTCACAATATCAAAAAAATATGTTTCGAAAACTTGCATTTTTGAGCTGTCCGGGGTGAAAAACTGCATAAGCAGGTTGTGCACCCGTCCCTTGGGAGCCCCCCCCCCCCCGGACCTAACACCCAAATAGGGTGAAAAACACGTAAATACGGCCTAAAACATGCTTTGCATAGTTTGAAATGTCATTTTGGGTGGTCACAATATCAAAAAACAAGTTTCAAAAACTTCGAATTTTGAGCTGCCTGGGGTGAAAAACTGCATGAGCAGGTTGTGTACCTCCCCATTCACTAGGCCATTATTGGTGGAAACAGTCATTTCGCGTCTTTGGCACGGGTTGTGAACGGCCATAAGCAAGGCTAGACACTGCAAAAAACGTCCTTTCGTATCCTAGTAGGCATATACTGTCACAACATCCCCACTCGCACCCCTCAGGGTGGATACCACGGGTTCACCGAGGTTGCCAAAACCGCCAACATAGCAAAAATGGCTGAAAAGTGCATAAACTGCATAAGCGCTCGTCCCACTC